>SEMN01000331.1:543846-561346 GCA_005408345.1 Macquaria australasica | reverse complement strand
GAGGTTACTTTTAACTAAAGCTCGTTTTGAACATTTTACCGCTGCTTTTATCAACGTGTACGCTCCAACAAACGGTGCAGAGAGGAAGCAGTTTCTGCAGAAGGTGAACGATGTTTTAAATAGCTGTGCCTCGGAGGATTTTTTATTCTTGGGTGGGGATTTTAATTGTACTGAAAATGCATCTTTAGATCGCAACCATGCAGAGCCGCATCCAGCCTCCCAGCATGCTCTGAGGCAGCTGGTCCACTCTCATGGCCTGGTGGACGTGTGGAGGAGGATGCACGCAGACACCAGACAGTATACATGGTCCCACCTCAGAGAGAGCACGATCTCCTCAGCCAGACTTGACCGGTTTTATTGTTTTAAGCATCATTTTAATATGTTTAAAATGTGCAAAATCATACCTGCCGGTTTTACAGATCATTCCCTGCTTTTGTGTCATGTTTTTATTAGAGATATTAAGCCAAAAAGTGCATATTGGCATTTTAATTCTGTTTTAACACTTGACAAAAAGTTCAGGGAGGTCCTTATTTATTTCTGGGGTGTTTTTAGGCGGAGGAAGGGTGATTTTAGCAGTCTTAGGCAGTGGTGGGACCATGGTAAGGCTGAGATTAAACTTCTTTGTCAACAGCACACCCTCAACGTCACACGAGATGTCACCAGATCTATAGAGGACCTGGAGAGTGATATAGTGGAACTTGAGAAAATGAGTGAGTCCACAGGAGAGCGAGGATATATTGAAGTCCTCAAAGTAAAAAAATTGGCTTTAGCCAACCTGCTGGAAGGCAAGGTACAAGGTGCACTGGTCAGGTCCCGGTTTCAGAACATCGCAGAGATGGATGCTCCCTCTAGCTTCTTCTTCAGCCTGGAAAAGAAAAATGGACAGAGGAAGGTAATCCACTCCTTGCTTTCAGACACAGGGCAGGAGCTCATGGAACCAAGCCAGATCAGAAGGCGGGCCGTCCAGTTTTATTCCTCCCTTTACTCCTCGGAGTACGAGGAGCAGGCCACACTGCAGGAGGAGTTCTGCAGTGGACTACCTCAGGTCTCTGCGGAGACCAACTCCCGGCTCGAGGAGCCGCTGCAGATGCGGGAGCTTCAGGCCGCCCTGCAAAGCATGCAGGGACGGAGGGCTCCGGGTATGGACGGCCTAACGGTGGAGTTTTTTAAAGCCTTCTGGGACATTTTCTCTACAGATATTTTAGATGTTTTTAATGAAAGTCTGGCCTCTGGTTCCATGCCGATGTCCTGCCGCAGAGCGGTCCTCACGCTTCTGCCCAAGAAGGGTAACCTGCAGGACATCAAAAACTGGCGCCCTGTGTCATTGCTGTGTGTGGATTACAAGCTTCTGTCCAAGGCCTTGGCCAACAGGCTGAGGGGGGCTATGGAGCAGGTCATCCACCGGGATCAGACCTACTGTGTGCCCGGCAGGTCCATGGTAGACAATGTCTACCTGATTCGAGATGTTTTGGAGGTCTCCAGTTCATTGGGCATAGACACTGGTCTGATTTCTCTAGATCAGGAAAAGGCTTTTGACCGCGTTGAACACAACTTCCTCTGGAAAGTCATGGAGAGGTTTGGGTTCAGCGCAGGTTTCGTAGCTAAGATAAAGGTGTTGTACAGTGACATTGAGAGTGTGCTGAAGTTTAACGGTAGTCTGTGTGCTCCTTTCAGAGTGTGTAGAGGCGTCCGGCAGGGCTGTGCTCTGTCAGGGATGCTCTATGCACTCTCCCTTGAACCCCTGTTGATAAAAATACGCTCCAGTATTCAAGGACTGCTTTTACCTGGTTTTAATAGAGGCATTGTTTTATCGGCATACGCCGATGACATCATTGTTTTTATTGGAGGCCAGAAAGATGCAGACATTTTAACCGAAACTGTGAGCAGATTCTCCATTGCATCGGCAGCGAGGGTGAATTGGAAGAAAAGTGAGGCCCTCGCTGTCGGTGAGTGGCGTGGCGGTCTCCCGGTTCTTCCCCAAAGCCTGGCCTGGAAAACAGGTGGCATTAAATACCTGGGGGTGTTCCTAGGGAAAGACACAGTGGTCCAGAGGAACTGGGAGGGCGTCACAGAAAAGATTGAGGGAAAGCTTTTAAAATGGAAATGGCTGCTCCCCCAAATGTCTTTTAAAGGTAGGGTTCTGGTTTTAAACAACCTCGTGGCATCCCAGCTCTGGCACCGCCTGGCATGCCTAGACCCCCCCTTAAACTTACTAGCACAAATTCAGAGGAAAATGGTGGATTTTTTTTGGGATGGTCTACACTGGGTGCCACAGGGGGTGCTGTTTTTAACCAGAGAGGAGGGGGGACAGGGCCTCGTCCACCTGGCCAGCCGAACCGCTACATTCAGGCTGCAGTTTGTCCAAAAGTACCTGACAGGTCCAGCGGATTTAGTCTGGAGAGATGTGGCCAGCTGCATTCTCAGACGTGCAAATAACCTGGGGCTGGATGCTGCTCTGTTTTTAACTGATTGTAAACTTTTAAAGTTAAGTGGGCTGCCTCCGTTTTATCAGGGTGTTTTTAAGTCCTGGGCCCTTTTAGATAAAAAAAGGTGTCAAAAATCTTCCTCTCTGCACTGGTTGTTAAAAGAGCCACTGATACACGGGGCCAGGCTGGACATCGCAGGTAGCGTCATTCCTGGCCTGACGGTGGCGCTCTGCAGGTCCAGGACCCTGTGCCTCCAGCAGCTGGTAGATGCAGTGGGGCCGGCGCTGAACGATGCTGTGGCCCTGGGCTCTCTGCTGGGTCTGCACTCGGTCCGGGTGGCCCAGAGGATCCTGGAGCTCTGGAGGCAGAGGCTTTCAGGAAAGGAGAGGAGCCTCCTGATGAACCACAGCCAGGGAGGGGCCACACCGGATCCAACAGACCCTTTTCCAGAGATCTACCTGAGCCCAGGGTTGGGAGACCTGACCGGCCCCCTGCTCAATGTCAATAACCCGAACAAGATGACTCTGCACAGAGCTGATAAAAAGACTATCTACTTCAACTGTGTCAAAGTTATCAACAGGAATGGACTGAGCAACAGGCCCCCCACTGTGTGGACTCAAAGACTGTCTGGGGAAACCAACCCCAGCCCACAGTGGAGGATTTTATACAAACCTCCCCTCAAAAAACGGACTGCCGACCTCCAGTGGAGGATTTTACATGGTGCCATTGCCTCCAATGCTTTTATCTCTGTTCTTAACCCTGTTGTTTCTAGCAGATGTCCGTTCTGTGAAAGCCGCGAGACTGTTTACCATGTTTTTACTGAGTGCGAGAGACTCACGGAGCTCTTCACTCTTTTAACATTGGTTTTTAGTCTCTTTGGAGTGGTTTTTACTAAGCGGGTTTTTATCATGGGAGCGGGTTACAACAAAACAGATAAAGAAAAGTGGCAGCTCCTGAACTTCCTCACAGGAGAGGCAAAAATGGCCGTCTACGTGAGCAGAAAGAACAGGGTGGAGAACAGAGAAGGACAGGATGCCAAGTCAGTCTGGCTCTGCAACATCAGGGCCAGACTCTGGCTCGAATACAGGTTTTTTAAACACATTGGTGATTTAGACACTTTTAAACAGCGCTGGTGCTACAAAGACGTCATCTGTTTTATTATTGAAGATCAGCTGCAGTTTGCACATGTTTTTATTAATTAACTTATTTGTACTATATGCACAATGTTGCACTTTATTGATCTGATTGTAAATTAAAAGAATGTAAATAAAGTGTTTTTGTAAAAATCAAAAAAAAATCTCTCTCTCTCTGTCTCTCTCTGTGTGTGTCTCTCTCTCTCTCTCTCTCTCTCTCTCAGTCTCTCTCTCTCTCTCTCTCTCTCTGTCTCTCTCTGTGTGTGTCTCTCTCTCTCTCTCTCTCTCAGTCTCTCTCGCCTCGAGCCGCAGCAGCAGTTTTCGGTGCCTCAAACCTAAACGCGCGCCGGACTCACCGCTGCACGAGACTCTTCCTCACCACCACCATCAGCACCGTCATCCTCCTCCTCCTCCTCTGTGGATGGAGGGATGGTAACAGGAGAGCTTCATCATCACCATCATCATCATCATCACCATCATACCGGGAGCGGAGGGAGAGAGGAGCAGCAGCAGCAGCAGCTCTCCCTGGGCTAAAAAGTTAAGGAGGATCCGGTTTAATAACGGAGCACCGGAGGGGCTCGTGCCCGGCGTTAACCCGGGATAATCCGCCTGACACGGTTCATTTCTACTTTGGACTCCATGGACACGGATCCGGTGTCTTTGAGGGGATTTATTGTGTATTTACCGGATCACTCCCGGCGCTTTCAAGGATCGCTTTCTAAAGGGTCCCCGGTACTGAAACTGATCTCCGGTGTGTTTTAACGAATCTCTGACGTTACGTTAAGGGATCCCCGGTTTGTTTGTTTGTTTGTTTTAACGGATTCCCGGTTTTCAAATTAATCACTTTTGTGTTTGAACTGATATGTGACGTTTTAATAAAAATGATCCCGTTGTAACGGATTCCCGGTGGTTAAACGAATCAATAACGGATTTCTGACGTTCATCACTCAGCTCCGGTGATTTCCATAACGGATTTCTCTGAGGTGTTTTTAACGGATTTCTGACGTTAGTGTAACGGATCCCCGGACAGTCCCGGTTGGACTTGACGGTTTGCTGACCGACTGTAACCTCAGCCCCCCCACCTCCCCCGGTAATAAAAAAAAAAGAAGAAGAAATGCAGGTATAAAGCAGGTGCTCACAGAAGTGAGTCTCTCAAATACCGGATCACCACCGGGGAGGTTCCCCTGAACCCGAGGGACCGACCGCCGGTGGAAACGGACCCGGAGCTCACCGATTCCCACCGGGGGGCGAGAGAAAAGAAGTTACCGGAGGAGTTGATGTGGATTCTCACGGACCTGTGATGATCGGATAACCGTCACCATTAATACCGGGCTGATCTCATTAAGGGAACGGATTGATTGTTGGATTTTAACGGATAAAAAAACCCCCGCCTATTTTCTTCTGTTTTCTGTCCCGTTCAATTGGAATCGATTCAATCCGGGGGGGGGGGGGTATCAATCATTTTAAATCAAATTTCCATCCATCAGCCTCATGAGCTGTAAAGCTGGGATCGTTTGGACGATCCGTGGAGGACCCGAGTGAATTATCTCCTCCACGGTGAAATAAACCCACATGCTGGCCGTAAATTATCCACTTAACCCCCCCGAGAGAGAGGGAGGGAGAGAGACATAGGCAGAGACTGCAGAGAGAGAGAGAGAGAGAGAGAGAGGTATTACCTGTATTAGACGCCACGTTTTTGGAGAACTATAAAAGCATTTAAAACGGCAGTAAAAGCTCATTTTAACTTGAGATCTGTCAAACACAGAGACATACCTACCTCCGCTTTCCAGCCTTTAACATCCCTATAGTAGTCGGAAAATTTCTCATTATTTTAGCAAAAAAAAAAAAAAAAAGTGGGAAAAAATGAGGAAAATGTGTCGACTTTCTGACATTAAAGTAACTAAAACACAACCCTAACTTTACTCCAAACAAACGGGGCCAGATTCTTATCAATTTCTTGACAGACATTTTGATTTTAATGTTGATTGTCATGTAAATATAAAACAAAATATTGGCGGATAATTTGTTGACCTGCTTTTGAGTCTTCCCCAACTCCAAAACTGAAATGTAATCATAATAATCTTACAGATCCTTGTAGTGCATCTGTGGCTCCTAATACTGACCTTAATGTTCTGTAAAGGTGTTTTCATCTCCCACTGTATCATAATAATAATCCCATAATAGTCCGATAGGGGTTTATTTATGCTTCACTGCAGGTCTGGAAGAGATTTAACTCAGAAGAAATTAACTTTATAACAACCTGGGGACAATAACCTGCCGCTTTAAATCTCCTGAGATAGCTTAAGCTTTGGTTTAGGATCTCTGTCTTGGATGTGTGTGGATCAAGTGACCGTTTCTGAAGCTCAAAATGAGGATTTCCACCATCCGAAAGTGATTTTAATGCATAATCTGTGAGCAAATCCATCTGAATTGCAGTATACAGGGTCTTAACAAGGCTTTATTCCCAGTCTAACACCTCTGTCTGTGGTGGTTTAGAGTTTAGCTTACCCAGCTGATTTCCAGTGAAAGTCTATGGATGGTACGCTCACTGTATAGCCACATCCTTAACAGCATACCTCCTCCTCCTCCTCGTCTAGAACTTGAAATCCAGCCATGCGGCATTGATTTTTTTCCTCATCACCTCAAAAACCAAAACGCACACGACCATCTCGTCCTTTCTGGTTTGTCGGTTTTGTTGCCTGAAATGTAAGACGTGCCGCGGTGTCGGTTTTCCAGCTCCAGTCAGAGCTGAAGGACGTTCATAACGGTCCAGCAGCGGTGGCGCGGTCAGAGTTCAGGTTTTCAGAAATATAACTGCTGGAGTTTCAGCAGCACAGACTGGAGGTTTGACAGACTGAGAACTGCAATTGAACGGCTCTGTTTCACGTTAAATCGTCTGGAATCTGACCTGAGCATAAATGAATGTTTTTCTGAATCAGAGCCCGTTTCTGACCCTGAACCTTGAGGACATTTCTTTGCCGTTAGAGTGACACTTTTAGCTAAATGGGGCTAAACGACAGCAGCCCGGGCGCCATGCGGAATGGCCGCGCCCTCTCGGACCAGTGGGCAGAGTCAGTGGTGGTCCGGCCTCGAACCACCGAGCGCCACATCACGGTGCACAAACGGCTGGTGCTGGGCTTTGCCCTGTCCATCCTCACCCTCATCATAGTCACGGCAGTGGCTGTGGTGCTCAGCGTCCGCTTCGAGGAGTGTGGCGGACGAGATCGTGATGGAACGGAGTCGGGTTCGCGAGGCAGCGGAGGGTCAGCAAAGTTGAATGGGAGCAGAGGGGAGAGGACGGGGGAGAGGGGGGATGAGGAGGTGGTCCAGCCATGGAGGAACTCGCGGCTGCCGGGCTCCGTGAGGCCGCGGCACTACGACCTGCGGCTCGCCGTCTACATGGACAACTTCACCTTCTCTGGAGAGGTCAGCATCGAGCTGGAGTGCATCAACGCCACCCGATTCATCGTGCTGCACGCTGACCGCCTCGAGGTACGGTGGCCTGTAGGAGGCAGAAATCTGTGTCAGGAATTATAGCATGAATTATCTTTAAGAACACGTGTATGCTCATAGTGATACCTGTGGCACACCAATGTCGGCAAACAACGGCTGAAGGAAGATGTAAGATTCACAGACATACTGTAAAATTCCTTCATGACCTGATTTAAACCATAAAATAAACTCAGGCAACCTTTGCAAAATAGTTGTGACTACTTGAGGCCGTGCAGTGGCTACTGTTGGTTCTGGATACTAGTTTTATTTTGGGTAAAATGGATACAAAGAGGAAAGCTCAATTGGTGTTGCTTGTCATTTGGCAGAGTGGGGTTATATAAAACTGGATGGCGAGACTTTGCTAATACCTTCCTCAACTTTTGAGCCTCCGGTCGGCACTGTCATCGCTTTCAAGTTTGCAGTTGGGCAACAGCACAAATTCTTCCGTCAAAGGTCACCAAAGCTGATTGAAATGAATTGAATTCTGTCTGAAATTTTGCTGTGTCCAAGTCCTCAGATCCTTACCATTAGTAAACCTAAAATCCTGAGGATAGTGCTACAGGAAAGGGTTCATCCCCTTGGGACATGAATGTGCTCAATAAATGTAAGGGAAATGTCCGTATTAGATTTTCACATTTCTTGTGTACACATCTTGCTTGAGGGCGGCACTCGATGAAAGGTTGGGGTCACCGAAATGATCAGGAATCATCCTCTGGAAACCATGAATATCAGCAGTAAAGTTAATGGAAATCTGGCTATAGGTTGTTGAGATGTGTAATAGGTATAATTGCTTTTTTCAGTGTAGTGTTGGTGTTGTAGCTGTAGTTACCTGTAGTCTCTCAGTCATGACCAATGATACTGCTGAGAACTAAGCTCAGTACCTGCTTTAAGCCCTGCCCCCTTTCCTCTGTCATCCAATCAGATTCATGTACCCAAAAACAAAGAGATCCAGGTAGCCTGCATCACTGCCTGTGGATGTGTACTGTTGATAACTTTCCAGATGATTCTTTCCAAGCAAAGCATCCTGAGGTCTGCTCTCTGTGTTGGAAAAACAAAGCCCCGCTCTCTACCAAAGAATGTTTATTTCCAGATTTGGCCTCAGAGATTTCCTTAACGAGGCTAATTAGCCGTCAAAGTTGCCGTTTCAGCCGAATTTTTAGAGATGAGCGCGTGGCGAGAGAAAGCCTCAGAGAAACGCCTGAGCAACGTGATTTTTCAAGCTGGTCATCTCTCAGCTAATGTGAGAGGGAAGATAAATCTATCTAATTTGGGCAGAGGTCAATTAAAAACCCTGCAGCCCCTTTTTGTATTTGTGTGTGAGCACACTGTGAATTAAGAGGTGTTGTTGGGCGCCAGCCAGGTCTCCTAAGGTACCCTCAGGAGTCAGTGAATTATGAAAAGAAAAATAGTCAGGATGTGAAAAGGCCAAAAAAAACACAAATGTGGATAAAAATAAAACCTGCTGGTAGAAAGAGGAGGGAAACAAAACCCCTGCAAGGAGCGCTTTATTCTCACTCAAATAAACGTCACAAGTACAAAATGTATTCAGCATTCAGCAACACCAAAGTAGAAAAGTGCTTCATCGTGGAGTTTTTACATGTGCGTGTTTTATTACATGAACTACAAATCCTTAACAAGTCCTGCTGAGCCAAACACACCATCAATTCCTAGACTGAGAACGACTGGTTTCAGTTCGTCATTGAAAATGAACTTAGTGGCTCCTGAAGGTCAACCCCAGAGTCACATGGCTGACCAGAGAGGTTTGATCAAAGAAGACATTAATAAAGACTAAACTATTCAAATAGGAACAATGTTGGGACGTTAAAATGTCTGACAGCTGAGAAATCAAACCAAAAATCAAACAAACAACGCAATTAAAAGGCATTTTGGTTAAGAGGTACATTTGAAGGCATCACGAAGCGTGCCGCTGCATTCACTGACTCACCAGAAAACCCTGAAAAACATCCATTTAATCCCCAACGTTTCCTCTGTATGTCAGCAGGCTCTCTGTTCGTATTGATCAGTTTATTCATCAAAGAGCAAACACACACTCGCACAAACAGATACAGACGAACACACTCAGTGTCTGATTGGCTGAGGATTGCTGATGTGTGACAACACAGAGACCCAAAAGGTTCCCACTGTTGCTGGGCGTGTTCCCATCATGCACTGCGGCTAATCTCAGAGGGTAATTCCACTGATTTTCCTCAAACCTCAGTATGATCGTCTCTGTTTCTGCTTAATGATGACTGATTTCCCCAAATTTTGCTTTGGTCAATCAAGTGTATTGATATTAATATTGTGATACATAGAGAAGATTTTAGGGCAATTTCAGGGTAGAATGTTTTGGCAATGGGCATCAAACAGGAAGAACTAGGAAACTAGGGCACGATTTACCGACATAGACGAATGGATGTGCCTGGTCAGCGCAGGAAGTGATGAAAATAGTACACACTTCCTTGCTAAAGAGACTTGCTAACCAGACAATGAATTAAGAGTTGATTCAAGCGAAGGTATATGTACCATCCTGTCCTTTCTCATGACTGCCACCTCTGTTTTTGGGAGTAGTTTACACTTCGACAGAGCAGGGTAGCATAAAATTAAATGGTGCAACGTAACAGCATGTTTCCTTAAAGACATTTCGTCAACAGTTCCAGGATCAACTTTAAATGAAAGCTATATGTTGCTGCAATGAGAGAATCAACCAATCCATTGAGCTGAACTGACTTTGGTCCAACATTTTGCTGTTATACATTCTGGTGGGACTGAACCCAAAGAGTGGAAATAGATACAGTTTCCTTCAGGGCATGTGAAATACTGGCTGATGTACGAACAAACAAAAATGTGTATTTGCTTGGCATTCAACAGCAAAAACAAACAAACATTAACAGAACACCCCCCCCCCCCACACACACACACACACACACACACACAGGTGTTTTCACCAATTTCACCTGATTGGACCTCTTCTCAGGTCTGTGTGGGTGTGTACAGACCGGGCTTCCTGTCAGCTCTGTTGCACCTGTTTTGGCTGAGACTTCTACCTTGATGTGTTTCTTTAGTGCAGTCAGTTTGGTGACATTTCATTTAATTACCAGCAAATCCCTGACTCATCCTCAGCATGAGCTCAGGTCTAATCAGTCAGGACACCTGTCTCTAATGAGTGAGGTGCTCTTCTTCACTCAGTGTAAACTGTTGTTTCATCTTCATCGGGTCAGTTTGACTCTGCAGCCTCAGAATGAAATATGGAGAAACTCTGGTGAGCTGATAAACAAACACTTTACTGTCTTTATACCTAAATTTAAACTGTCAGATTTACTTTTTTCGAGTTACCTGCAACCCTCACACACACCTTTTTGTTGTTCATGTGGTCCCTGTCATTTCACCATGGTGACAGATCCAGCATTCATCAGACCAACTGTAAAGGCTCTGAAACTGCTGCAAATCAGTTAACTGTTCAGTAGTGGAGCGGAGAGACATGCTGCTCACCGCTCTACCTTTAAACACCTGCTGACACACTAGGTGCAATGTTTTGATCGTCGTTGCAGTTTGACCACTGCAAATGGTCCGCTAATGTTTACTTATATTATGTAAATTCAGAATATGTCCCAAGTTGATTTTTGGCAACAAGGCTCCAGTCAAGTCCGAGTGTGCGTGCTCAATACAAACAAAATGGGAACATAAAAACACCAGTGGTCAATAACTCCACAGGGTGCCTTTATCTGACACTTTTTATTTATTTAATGACATGAAACTGAGAAAATCTAATTATAGCAAATGAGAATGTATTTATTATTTTTGATTGGTACATGTGGCTTTTATTTATTTTTTTTTGCTTTTACAGATTTTCACCAGAAAATACTCAGTTTTCTTTAAAAAAAAAGGAGATGATAAATTCAAAGTAGTTTTCACCAGTTTTTACTTTCCCCAACTTTTGTTGTTTATAAAAGACACTGTTTCCTTCAAGTTATAGTTATAAACTTATCTTATTGTGGAGAAATGATTTGCTAACCAGAGCTTTGTAAACAGGATTAAGCTAGCTACATCTTTGAAAAATAGCAACAGAAAAATGGAAACAAGCGTGAATGAGATTAAAGCTCTACAGGTTGATGAAAGTCAACTTACAGAAATAACTACTTTTAAATTAGCATTTTTCTTTGCTCTTTTTTCACCAGGTAGTTTATTAAATCTGATTTTCACCTGTTATTTTTTAATTTACTATATAGTATCATTTCACAGTTCATGATTCTACTTCCTCTCAGGTGGACCGGGTGTCTGTTACAGCAGAGGGCGGCGGCGGTGGTGGCCGTCCCGCCAACAGACCCGGGGGCGGAGCCATGCGTATCCACCGCCACTTCCCCTACCCGGCCAATCAGATGTACGTCGTGGTGCTGCACCGCGAGCTGAAGCCAATGAGAGTTTACCGGCTGAACGTGAGCTTCGACGCCGCCATTGAGGACGAGCTGCTGGGCTTCTTCAGGAGCTCGTACACCCTGCAGAGAGAGAGACGGTACACACACACACACACACTGAAACACACTCATTTTTCCAGCAGCAGCAGGTGGTTCGGCTGGAAAAGGTCAGCACTTCACATCCATGACATTGATTAACTCACACACGTCGCTCACAGTGTGTGCGTGAGTGTGTGTGTGTTCCACATATCAAACCACACACACACACACACACACACACAACTCACTCCCTCCTTATGAATTTCCCATAAGCCTCTGCTGCAGAGTTGTTTCCACATCAGATTTCTTCCCCACGGTGCTGATGGGAAACAGACTGTGTGCTGATACGTTTATTATTTCATGCATGAGTTTGTGTCTGTGTGTGGCCTCCATCTGTGTGTGTGTGGGTGTGTGTGTGTGTGTGTGTGTGTTACCACAGGGACAGAACATTTTATCAACGTCTGTTCCACTTATTGCAGAAACACAAAGTCGTAGTTAATTGATGAAATCAGTGATTGGATGGAGGAGTAAAGCCATGACCACATAAGGACTCTCTCTCAGACTCAGAGTTTTTATCCTGAAGTTAAACATAAGTTTTATTCAGTCGTTAAACATGCCGTCAGTTCTCTGTGTTATACGATGGGTATTTATGAGTGATTGGTTGGAAGAGGTGGTGGTCTATCTGGACTACCTTGATACGAGTATGTTGTATTTTCTAAAGTATTTAAAATCGCACGGTAAGCGATTTTGAAAGTACAGATTAACAAAAACAAAATCTCACTGAATTTTAAACCAGGCGTGTTTGATCCATGATTGCTTAATTTGAATTGACTCGATGTTTCTTTTACTAATATTATTGCTGCTTTTTTGCATCATTGATCTCTTCATTGGCTTCCTCAGATTCAGATCAGTCTTGTTTAATTATAACATAAATTAGCATTTTTTGCTTATATAATGTTTTCAGCAGCAGATTTAATGAATTGCCTATAAAACAAGAAGAAGAATGATGTAAGCTGACAAAAAAAAAGTGTCCAGAAAGGTAAATAAATGCTCTGTTTCTGTCTCTGTGTGACTTGAAACTCCCACGTTTGCTGTATTTCCTCACCCGTCAGGTTTGGTCTCTGTACGTTCTCACCACCGACAGTCCCATATTCACTGGCAGCTGCTGTTTGGATCAATACTGGATCAATACAGCAGCTGATGGACCAGCAGAGCTCGATCACAACACAACAAGCTGCTAGTTAAAGTTTAATGCTCCGGCCGACAGAAACCTGGTTACTGTCGACTTGGTGCATTAACCGGATTTCTTAAAACGTCCCAGTTTTCTAAGTGAGGGAAACAAAGTTAACTGTATTTTGACGTGTGAGCAGGTGCACGACAAAGACTTCATCAAGGAAATGATTAGAAAATATCTGCTGGAATGAATAAATATGTCAGTTTTCAGACACGTAGTGTATATGTGAGTAACACCCTTTTAAAAGGTGCCAGTCTTGGTTCATAAATATGTTAATCTGATGACTAAGCAGCAGAGCAAAGAAGACACACAGCTGATTATTTAAAAAAATAAGCTTTTTTCTGAATAAAATTATTCAAAATGTCAGATTCACACGTCAGGAGACTACTGTCCAAATTATACACTGCTGAGGTGTGTGTGTGTGTGTGTGTACAAAGCTCACTGTTAGTTCAAGGATTAGCTTGATGCAGCGGTGTGGCTAATGCTAAAACACACACACACACACACACGCACACGCTCCACTGTGAGATTTGCTTAATATCCAGAGTTACTATAAACCCCAGGCTGGACTTAAACGCTTAAATGCTGGGAAGGGCAGAATTAATTAGTGCTCACACACACACACACACACACACACACACACACACACACACACACACACACACACACACATATATATATTATCTATGTTTAAGCTTAGGATTGATCTTTATGCAAATGATGTAAAAGATGAGTTTGATGTTGCTGAAGTCCAGCCTCTGCAGCGACCTCCAATGGCCTGCTGGTCACATGACACATGACATCACAAACACAGACGCTATGGATCAATACTCAGCTAATGTAAAGGAAGCTGCACCAGGGTAGTTATTGTGCTTTTCCACTCAGATTTTTAGCTCCTTTAACTCTTCAGACTGGTCTCTGACTGTAGGTTTTGACATTATAAGATAATTTCATGATGGGTTTTTAGATACTAACACCACGTAATACCGTCCTTCTTAAAGGCAGCTGTAAGAAAAGTTTGTACTTTGCTCTTTATCAGAGCAGCTGTGGTCAGCTTCACGTCAGTTACAGTGACACGTTTACAGTGGCAAAAGTATGAAAACGTCCTGAAGCTCCAATGCAGAACCATCCACTTCTCTGCTGTCCATGAGTTGGTTCAGTATGTTCCACACAGCCACAGTTAAGCTAAAATAAAACAAATGGAAGCATCATTGTTATCAGTTAGACCCTCGTGCGTGGTGGCAGCATCAAGACATTCAAGTCACGAGTAACTGGATTTAAAGTCAAAGTTGTGTTGGAAATAATTCTTGATTTTGTAAAGTTACTCAAGTCTAAGACGGCAACTAATGATTATTTTCATCACCGATGAATCCGCTGATTATTTTGTAGATTCATTGTTCTATTTAATGTCAGAGAATATAACATGAATAAAAGTCAGTCACAATTGATCAGATAGCTTGTTGTGTGACATTTTCTGCTGCAGGCGTATTTATTAATCACCACACCCTCTGATCTGTATGCACCTTCAGGCAGCCTGTTTGCACTTTGTGCTGCTGCACAGACATTAACCGAAATAGCAGGTGCACTTGGAGACTCCCACACAGTCCACGTGCCCAACAGCTACTGCTCTGCGTTTGTCGTTGCGCTCGTGCGATTAAAATAGGGCCCCTTGTGTCTCACTGTTGATGAAATGTTCCAGCTGTGAGCTTCAGAGAGTGTGCAGGATCCTTTCTCTTTGATGCAGAACATTCCTGAAGCCCAGACTTCTAAAAGAAACCCAAAAAACACCCGAGCTGAGCTGTTTCTTCCCCCTCAGATCCTGGGAGGATCTTTTTCATTAGACAGAGGCTGTTTTTTTGCAGAGCTGCGTTCTTTAACGAGGGCAGGAATTACAGTTAACGAGGAGTAGCAGGGCAGCTAACGAGGCCGGGTTTGATGAGGAACAGAGATGTTGGAGTGTTAACGAGAGAGGCAGATGGTTAACAAAGGTTACGTGAGAGTCTACATTTTAATGGAGGGTAGAAAGAAGCTGATTGGTCAACAGATCTCGTTTTCATCAGCGGCTTCTCTCTGACTCCCTCCTTACACCTCGCTCTCTCTCATTCTGATGGAGTAATCCAGTGTCGAGATGAGATGTTTCAGATCAATACTGCGCTCACCCACTCTGCAGCATGTGTGTCAGAGGGTAACCTATCTAACATGGCAGTCAACTGAAGCAACTTAATAAATCCATTCGTTCTCTAACACACATAAACACACACAGGAGGAGGAGAAAGTGCTGTGTAATAGAGGCCTCCACAAATCCTAGATGTGGTTTAGAGGGATCTGCGACTCTTACCTGAGCCTGAAACTCACCTGTTGAGTGTTGGATTAATGATGCATGAATCTTAACTTAGGCTGTTTATCTAACATCACCACCAGGCCAAAGTTTCCACTCGATCTCTTCATGTTTATGACTTATAAAACTAAACTCTAAAACAAAACGTATCGGTACAAATTGCTATCTTGCCATGTTAATCTGCAACATGTTAATATTCATACACTGCATATGCTGAGCCCTGTTTCACACTGGCACCTTTTAGCCCCGTGTTTAGTCGATTTTCAGGGGATAACCCATTAAACTCTGTGCTAACTCTACTCCAGAGCCAGGGTTCTTATAAAGTCTTGAAAGTTTGGAAAATGCTTAATTTTAACCGTTATGTTTTCAAGGTTAGGAATATGCTTGAATTTGAATATTCTCCTTGGAAAAATTTAACATAATCTGGTGTTTCATCATCGACACAATCACTCATGGAAACCAAAAATCTTTACTATTTAAAATGAAACGATCCCGTCCTCATATTTGTGTGTTGTCTCCTGGTGTTTATAGGAACAGTTTAGATGTGATGATAAAGGCTTCGAGAGTCTGGATGTTTTTGGTTTAGGTACCTTGAAATTGCTTGAATTTTACTCTCAAATAGCTGTACGAACCCTGGTTAGCCCACTTGGAATGTGCCAGTGTGAAACCTTTCTTAGCCTGAAGCTAACGGCTCCCTTAGCCTGGTCCTAAGTGCAGTGGGGAGAGCCTGAGTCTACAGATGTGCTAGCCATGCTAGCGGCTGTGTGAGCGAAATGCTAACATCACCCTGGTGAACCATCACCAGGAGGCCGATGGTAAAGTCTTTCATGCGTTTTGTCAAAAAGTATTGATCAAATTAATTTAAATTTTGACCTGACGCTGGCTCTAGATGAGAAGTTATTATAATTCATGCTGAGGGAAATCCATCCAGTTGTTGTCGAGACGTTTGACTGACTTTTTTATTTCCAGCATGTAATGCATACAAGCATCACAGCCTCACGGGGCTGCGAGCATGAATAACACTATCTTTGGAACAACTCGCCTGTTGCTGACAACAGGTGAGACCACCTTTGTCCTGAAGCAAACCTTCCTGCATGTTTGGACAGAGAGGCGTGTCTCTCCCAGATGAACGTTTTTGATTAACACTTAGAGGGACTGTGTTACTTGAACTTTACGATGAGTGAGTTCCTGTCTAATATTTCTTTTCACATCATTGACCACCAGTGGGTCATGGTCCACACTTCATCCTCTCTCTCCCTCCTTCTCTCCTCCCCCCTCTTATCTCCTACGTCCGTAAATAAATGAGCAGAATTGAAACCTGATCAAACAAAGACCCCCCCACCACCACCTCCACCGTCTCCTCCATCAGTTGCATATGTTCCACCGAAGATGATGAATCAGCCTCTTCACCAACTTCCTGTGTAAAACTATAGCTGCAGCAACACACACACACACACACACACACACACACACACACACACACACACACGCAGTACATTGCGGTCTTTTCAATGTGAAAGCAGGGAATTGCAATTTGAGACATTGCTTAAAGAGGGGTGTGTGTGTGTGTGTGTGTGTGTGTGTGTGTGTGTGTGAGAAGTGTGTTTCTATATCTCTCACACACACACACACACACACACACACACACACACACACACAGCAAAGCACCTGACTCAACAGATTCTCTTCAGTTACATCTTTGAATCTGAATGAGGTGTGTGTTTCTCACATCAGTGTGTGTGTGTGTGTGTGTGTGTGTGTGTCCGGGGTGTCATTCACATGCCCCGTTCTCTTCTTCTGTGGTGTCTCCACACAAGATAATGACAAACATTACAGCAGGAAATGATGTCATTTTCATTTCTCTCCTGGTGTTGAGGAGACGAAGCGACGCTCTGCCGCATGAATTTGCACGCGCGCGCGTGTGTGTGTGTTTACGTGTCGTGGTTGTCTGGGGCAACGCTGTAAGCTTGGTTGTCAATCAGGATTACTGTGACAACAAGCGTTACCTTGGCAGCGGCGACAGTTGGCAACCTGCAGGATGTCATGTCGTGTGTGTGTGTGTGTGTGTGTGTGTGTGTGTGTGTGTAATTTTGAAGTTTTATGCAGGTGTGTGTGTTACAGACTCATCCTCTCCTCTAATAGATTCTCTCTTTATCTCGTCCCTCTCAGGCTTTCTCCATTATTCTCTCTCTCTCTCTCTGTCTGTCTGCCTCGCTCGCCCTCTGTTTATTATTCTTTCTCCCTCCCTCCATTCTTCACCTCTTTCCTCCTCCTCCTCTCCACACCACGTTTCAGTTTCTTTCTTTTCTTCACTTTCTTCTTCTCGCTGCCTCTTTTGTCCACCTCTTCTTCCTCTTCCTCCTCCCTCTTCATCTCCATCTAATTTTTCTTCCTCTCCTTCCAGTCGTTTCTCTTTTCCTTCCTCT